>QXTE01000111.1:4176400-4200774 GCA_003942145.1 Platysternon megacephalum
TCTTCATTAAATGACATCAAGAGATGGAGAATCCACCACTTTCCTTGGTAGCTTGTTCCAGTGGTGAATCATCCTCGCTGTTGAATATTTGTGCCTCATATCTAACATGAATTTGTCTCTTTTCACCTTCCAGCCATTGGGTCTTGTTATGCCTTTCTCTGCTAGATTAAAGAGCCCTGTAATACCCGCTATTTTCTCTCCATTAAGGCACTTCAACACTTCAATGAAGTCGCCTTTCAATCTTCTTTTGATAAGCTAAACAGGTTGAGCTCTTTCAATAGCTCACTAGAAGGCATTTTTCTCCAGCCCTCAGAACATTTGGTGGCTGATGTGAGCATCTCTCTGTGAGGTCATTGGTCATTTTAACTCTCATCTATATTGCTTCCTCTTTGGGGTCCTTTGAGAGAACTGTTTTTGGTTGTGGCCATGGAGGGGAGGAAGGAGGGCTCGGGCCTTGCCGGGGGGGAAGGTCTCGGGGCTCCGGCCATGGTAGAGGGAGAGGGGCTTGGTTCATGGCTGGGAAGGGGGACTCGAGTTTCTGGCCACGTCGATTGGAGAGGGGCTCGTGCTGCGAGGGGCATGGTGTGGGGAAGTGGGCGGAGCTCGGACCATAGGGGAGGGGCAGGCGGAAGGGGCAGAGCTGGGGTCTATCCTCCCCAAAGTGGGGTTCCACCTGTTGCCCCTGTACCCACCCAGCGGGAAGCCAAGAGCCCAGGGAGCAGCCCCGAGACTACTGAATGCGTCCTGGAAATCTTGGGGCAGCACCTGGGCTGCTGGTGGGGAGCAGAGAGCCTTGGTGCAGCTGGGCTCCCGGCAGAGAATGGGGAGTCGGGAGCCCGGGGGTCAGCCTGGCTGGGGGCGGGGAGCCAGGAACCCAGGCAACAGTCTGGCTAGGAGTGGGGAATTCGGCAGCTCTCAGCCTCCCTCCGCCCCCCCACACACATAGTGTCCCTGTTAAGGTAGTGGAAGTGCTCCTGGTGAGGCCACGCACCACCGACAGAAAAGGGGCCACGTGGACATGAACCACCGCAGGAATTACTGCAGTAGTTTTACATTGACCTAACATAGATCGACTTAAGTTTTTAGTGTAGACATGCCCTCTGTAATCAAGACACCTCAGCTGATGAGTCCCAGGTCTCCTCAGTGTCTGGGGAATCTGCACCGAGATAAAGGGTCTTATGGTTAACAGGCCGCTGGACAAAGTCTGGCTTCGCTGGACAAAACTGTCATAGTTTGCAACATTGCTGTAAGCCTGTGATCAGGGGCAACTCCAGGCACCAGCGCTCCAAGCGTGTGCCTGGGGCGGCAAGCCATGGGGGGCGCCCTGCCAGTCGCTGTGAGGGTGGTAGTCAGGCAGCCTTTGGCGGCGTACCTGCGGGAGGTCCGCCGGTCCCGCGGCTTCGGCGGCGGGTACACCGAAGGCGCGGGACCGGCAGATCACCCGCAGACACACCGCCGAATCCGCGTGACCAGCAGATCGCCCGCAGGCGCGCCGCCGAAGGCCGCCTGACTGCCATGTTTGGGGCAGCAAATAACATAGAGCCACTCCTGCCTGTGGTCAAAGAGGCAGCAAAAGCACCGCCCAGAACAGCCCAACGCTGATACACGTTGCCAGGTAGGCCTCCAACTGGCTTATCAGGCCGCGTGCCAGGCCTGTATTTCTCCAGTTGCTGAGGCTGCAAGTAAGAGTCAGTCAGAGACAGAAACTGCATGTTCTATCTTTGCTGTTCTTTTCTCTTCCCTCTTGTGTGGGTTTATCTTGTTTCATCTCCTAGGAAACAGGATCGGACTTTAATAACAACATCAACAACATTTCAACTAACTGCTTCTCTTTTCCCCAAAAGGACAGTTATTACCATCTTTAATACCATCTAAAAGATGGTTAAACAGGGGGTTTCTTTGTAAAGACTCTCTCCAGCTAAAGGGAAAGGGAACAAGGGACATTGTTCAAATAGGAGCCTTATTTAATATTTCACATTTCAAACGCTTTAACTGTTTTTCCTTCTTTTTCTGTATCTTTAATAAAAGGTTAGAAAGAATTTTTCATGGTGTTTGCCATGGTACTAAGCAGGCTGAGATCTCCGCATACCAAAAGCCAAACCTTATTTAACAGTGCTTAAGGTCGGCCAGTGAAGGCTCATGTTAATACCATTGACTCCTCGGACCCAGACACTCTACCTGAATTAATACAACATTGCCTACGTTCATACAGCAGCTCAGTTGATATGAATAAGTGAAACCAGGGGTTACCGGTCAGGATGGATGAATCACTGGGTGAGATTCCCTGGCCTGGGATATGTGGGAGATCAGACTGGTTGGTCAGAATGGCCTTAAAATTTTGCCCATTGTGGTGCTCCTAGTGCTGTCTCATTTGATCGGTGTCAGCACGGTAACCAGCCAGGACAGCTTCAGAGAGAGAGTGTATCGAACAGGGCAATTCTGGAGAGATCCACCCAGTCCCCTTCTGGCAGTCAAAGGTCTATTGTCACCCTGAGCATGGGATTACATCCCTGACCATCTTGGCTAATAGCCATTGATGGACCTATCCTCCATGACCTGATCTAGTTCGTTTTTTAATGCAGTTTACTTTCGGCCATCAGAACATCCTACGGCAATGAGTTCCAAAGGTTATCTGTGTGTTGTGTGAAAAAATACTTCCTTTGTTTGTATTAAATCTGCTGCCTATTAATTTATTTGGGAGCCTCTGGTTTTTGTATTGTGGGAAAGGGCAAATAACACTTTTATATTCACTTTTTCCACACCATTCATGATTGTATAGATCTCTATCATGTCTCCCCTTAATCATCTCTTTTCTAAATTGAACAGCCCTTTTTAGTCTCTCCTCATATGGAAGCTGTTCCATACCTTTGATCATCTTTAGTGCCCTTCTCTGAAACTTTTCCAGATCCACTATCTCCTTTTTGAGATGGGGCGATCAGAACGAGATACAGTAGTCAAGGCATGGGAGCACCATGGATTTATATAGTGACATTATGATATTTTTTGTCTTAATTTCTATCCCTTTCCTATAGTACCTAACATTCCGATATGATTTTTGACTGCTGTTGTGCATTAAGCTGAAGTTTTCAGAGAACTATCCACGACAACTCCAAGATATCTTACTTGTGTGGAACAGCTAATTGAGAACCCATCATTATGTATATGTAGTTGGGATTATTTTTTCTAATGTGCATTACTTAGCACTTATCACCAATGAATTTCACCTCCCATTTTGTTGCTCAGCCACTCAGTTTTGTGAGTTCCCTCTGTAACTCTTCACAGCCCGCTTTGGGCTCAGCTGCAGCACCCCGCATTTCACTGTGAAAAGTTTGCTGGTGTTATCAGAACCAACCTGGCATTATTTTGCAATTCTGAGAATCCTGGAGCTGTGCTGCACCCCTGTGGTGGGAACAGGAATTGCGCTTTTCCACGTTGCATTTGAACACACATGGTTTACAGTTTCGTTAGCTGGCTTTCTGCCCCCCCCCCCCCCCCCCCCCCCCCCCCCCCCTCACCCCCCCCCCCCCCCCCCCCCACCCCCCCCCCCCCCCCTTCCCCCCGCCCCCCCCCCCCGGCCCCCCCCCCCCCCTACCCCCCCCCCCCCCCCCCCCATAAAAAGTGTTCCAGCGCCACTGGGCTTGTTTCAGCAATAGGTTACATACCACAGATAGTAGTTCTGCAATTTCATATTTGAGTTCCTTCAGAACTCTTGGGTGCTGGTCCGGGTGACTTAATGGGGGCGGGGGTCCCGGGAGGGGGCGGTCAGGGGACAAGGAGCGGGGGGGAGGATTAGATGGGTGAAGGATTCTGAGGGGGGTGGGAAGTGGGAGAGGGCGGACAGGGGGCAGGGGCCAGGCTGTTTGGGGAGGCACAGCCTTCCCTACCCGGCCCTCCATACAGTTTCGCAATGCCAATGTGGCCCTCGGGCCAAAAAGTTTGCCCACCCCTGTTCTAAAACCTCTTCTACTGACACATCAGCATGGGACAGTACTTCAGATCTGTCACCCACATCAGTGCTGTTCTTTTGGGGTATCTCCCCCATATCCTAAGCAGCGAATACTGATGCAAAGAATTGATTTAGCCTCTCTGCAGTGGCTTTGTCTTACTGGAGTGCTTCTTTACACCACCTTTGTTTTCTAGGGGCCACTGGCTCTTCCGCAGGCTTCCTGCTTCTGACTAATGTAAAAATAATTCTTATTGCTAGTTTTTGCATCTTTAGCAAATTGCTTCTCAAATTATTTCTTGGCCTGCCTAATTATACTCTTACACTTCACCTGCCAGCATTTCTCCTCCTTCCTGTTATCCTCACTAGGTTTTGACTTCCAAATTTTAAAGGTTTTACTTTTTTTTTTTTTTTTGGTCTTCTTATTGTCTTTTCTGATTTGGGGTATACATTTAATCTGAGCCTCTGTTATGGTGTTTTTAAATAGTCCCCAGACTGTTTGCAGGCATTTAACCCTTGTGACAGCTCCTTTTAATTGCCATCTAACAAGAGTCCTCATTTTTTTGTAGTTCCCCTTTTTAAAGGTACATGTTACCATAGTGGGGTTTTTTGGTATTTCTCCCCCTACAAGGACATTACATTTAATCACATTATAGTCACTATTATCGAATGGTTCATCTAGTTATCGCTTTGACCATCCAGTCAGGATTTGAAAATATCAAAAGATGGAAAATCTACCACTTCCCTTGATAGTTTGTCCTAACAGTTAATCAGCCTCTTTGCTAAAAAAAAGTGCTTTATTTCTAATTTGAATCTGTCTGGCTTTAATTTCCAGCCATTGGTTCTTCTTATGCCTTTCTCCACTACATTAAAAAGAGCCCTTTAGTACCTGGTATTTTCTCCCCATGAATGTTCTTAGACTAAGACTTGGTCTACACTACAGTCATAGGTCGATATAAGGCAGCTTTTCAGTGTACACACTACAGCCTCTCTCCCACCGATCTAAGTGCCCTACTACACCGACATAATAATTTCACCTCCAGAAGAGGCGTCCAGCTTTTGTCAGTGTAGTTAGGGTGATGGAGTGTCCGTGTGGACACTGCGTGTTACTTACATTGGCTGTTGGCTGTCAGACTGGACAATTTCATGGGCTCCTGGCTTCCTGTTCCCCGCGGGGAGCCTGGCTGCACTGAGTCTCCCCAAGCATTGGGAGCCGCCCAGCGGGGAGCAGACATAAGTTTAGGTGCTGGGATTGTTAAAATAATTTGTGTGGTCCTGGAGATGGGAGCATTTAACCCTAGAGATACCAAAACATTCCATTGTGGGCATTATGGGCTGCAACTGGGACAGAGATGACTGGAGTCAGGACTGCACTTTGGAGGCCCTGGTTTCTCCCAGGCCATTTGCTCACTGTGGCTCCCATCCTCTCGGGCTCCACAAACAGAATTAGTTGTTTTATTTTTTCTGTTTGGAAAAAGGAAAAATGGGCAAAGATTCTGGCAAAGAGACTGAAAAGGAGCTTTCTTCTCCTGAGTTAATGAAAGGCTGTGATATCCCGTGTGCCCCTCATAGTACTGAATCAAAACAAAGGGCATTTTGATTTGGCTTTGAGATAAAGTTATGAAGCAAACTGTCCTGATAGTTGGCTGTATGCATAATAATAGTTGAGCCTGTCAGACAGTACATCAGACACAACATTTAGAAAACAGTGGCATCAGGTGGTGTGTGACTATACTTTGATTTGATGCTGCATTTCTTGGTGGATAGACAAGTCAGATTTCCATCCCCTAGTCTCTCCGAATCAGCTCTCACGTCCTCCTCAGAATAATCATATTAACTGAAAGATCCATCTTCATTGCAACAGGATACATTGCGGTGACAGGTGGTTTAACTTACATCTTTACCCATTGGGGCTTCTTCAGCTCCCCATCCTGTTCCTGTGGGTCTCAAGAACAAACAGCATGCCGCTTGGTTATGGACTGCCGCCTTTATCATCTTGATGGTAGATGCAAATGCTTGACGTCTACGGATGCTGCTGCCATGATAGAGTGACTACATCACTTACCCAACATCTAATTCATTGTGCCATCAGAAGCCATATGCCAGAAAAACGGCAAGGGCAGGGGTGAGGGATTGATACATTAGAGATGTCAGTTGCTTTCTGTTATAATGGCTTTTTTTATATATATATCATTCAAGCTTGTGTCCCTGGAAGAATAAGTGGCACTTTAATGCCACGTAGGGCTTGTCCACACTAGAACTTATCACTTACCACAACACTAATCCACATCCCTGAGCGATGTAAAATATACTAACCTAAGTGCTGGTGTAGACCGAGCTATGTTGGCAGGAGAGATTCTCCCACCAACATAGCTACCGCCTCACATAGAGGTGGAGGTGTTATGCTGACAGAAGAGCTCTCTCCCATCAGCTTAGAGTGTCTTGAATGCTAGCGGGAGCTGTAGCACTTCTAGTGTAGATTAACCCTAACACTGGATCTCAGTCTTGACACCAAGAGGCAAGGAGTGTGGGAAAATCTCTCTTGGCAACTTTGCTCCGCTTTGCAGGCTGGGACTCATGTTTGCTGCTAGTTGTAGGTGTTTTATAAAAAGAACTTGTGGAGTTGCAGTCCCAGCCCAGAGTGTGACATGGGTATGAAACAGCCAGGGGTCTTGGGGCAGGGACAGAGATGGGATCCTGTGTGAGAACAGACAGCCAGAGAACACTGTTTCAGGAGAGAGAGAGAGAGAGAGAGAGAGTCCTAAATAGAGAGGATTAGAAACCAGTCTGAGCAACATCAACAAATCAAACTGATCAGCAGCACAGGGCCAGTGTCTCCCCGTTCCTCAAGCTGGGGAAATCCATGGCCATGCCTCTCTGTCGGAGGGTGATGATGAGATGTGACTTTATCTCACTGTTGTCTCATCGTTCCTGGAGAGAATGAAATAATACAATAGAATTATGAGTCTGAAATGGCTGCACTGCCATGTGTGTAAAAAGACCTGCAATCTTCCCTGCAGTGCTGACTTTGCCATGTTCCAGTCACTCTTGGGAGATGATGTTGTGGAGAAGCAGCCATCTTGCCTTTCTTTTTGGAGCTGGTTATGCCAGCTGCAGTTCAGCTGAGTTGTAATCTGCTTTAAACCATTATTCCCACTCAAGAAATGGAGGTGTTAGAACTTTGAACTAGTTAAAATTTCCCAGAATACTCTGTGTTCGTGCTAAGCTTTATTGTGCAAATTTACTAGTAGTTAAATTGTTCTAACCTTTGTTCATTGTATATGTGACATCTGTCAGATGCAAGATGTATGCTTTGTTAAGGTTTGCCAAATATGAACTGTGTGCTAGGTGCAGTTAGTGCAAATATTTCTTTGGTTTTATGCTACTTGTGTGCTATGGTCTACTGCCAGCTAAACTGCTGTGTGCATAATTAGATAAGAAAAGGTGTGTAAAGTCTGTGGAATCTGGAATTTTCTGTCTTCTAGATGAGGACAAATATGAGCAAAACATACAAATATGAGCAAAACTGAGCTCATAGTTTGGAACAGAGTGAAGACATAACTGCTGCAAGACAGTTCTCCAGATTGGGTATATACTGACCTTTCTGTATTACTGTGACAGTCTGTACCTCTAGACCAGTGGTCCCCAACCTTTTTCTTCTGGCGGGCACCCAAAAAAACCCAAAAAAAACACCCCGAGCGCTGCCGGTGGGTGCCAAGCGCTGCCGGCGGAACAAAAAAAAACAAAAAACGCCCGAGCGCTGCCGGCGGAGCACTTACACCGCGTTGGGGACCCCTGCTCTAGACTCATAGACTCATAGACTTTAAGGTCAGAAGGGACCATTATGATCATCTAGTCTGACCTCCCACATGATGCAGGCCACAAAAGCCGACCCATCCACTCCTGGAATAATTCCCTCCCTTGACTCAGCTGTTGAAGTCCCCAAATCATGATTTAAAGACTTCAAGTTGCACAGAATCCTCCAGCAAGCGACCCCTGCCCCATGCTTAAGAGGAAGGCGAAAAACCTCCAGGTCCTCTGCCAATCTACCCTGGAGGAAAATTCCTTCCCGACCCCAAATATGGCGATCAGCTGAACCCCGAGCATGCGGGCAAGACTCTCCAGCCAGACACTTAGAAAAAAGACTTTTAATATTCCATCATTGACCCTTGGTACTAATTACCAGTGATGGCACGTTATTGACCTATTGGCTAAGATCACGTTATCCCATCAAACCATCCCCTCCATAAACTTATCAAGCTTAATCTTAAAGCCAGAGAGGTCTTTCGCCCCCACTGTTTCCCTCGGAAGGCTGTTCCAGAATTTCACTCCTCTGATGGTTAGAAACCTTCATCTAATTTCAAGCCTAAACTTCCCGACGGCCAATTTATATCCATTTGTTCTCGTGTCCACATTAGTACTGAGCTGAAATAATTCCTCTCCCTCCTTTGTATTTATCCCTCTGATATATTTAAAGAGAGCAATCATATCTCCCCTCAGCCTTCTTTTGGTTAAGGTAAACAAACCGAGCTCCTCAAGTCTCCTTTCATACGACAGTCCTTCCATTCCTCGGATCATCCTAGTGGCCCTTCTTTGTACCCGTTCCAGTTTGAATTCATCCTTCTTAAACATGGGAGACCAGAACTGCACACAGTACTCCAAATGAGGTCTCACCAATGCCTTGTATAACGGGACTAGCACCTCCTTATCTCTACTAGAAATACCTCGCCTAATGCATCCCAAGACCGCATTAGCTTTTTTTACGGCCACGTCACATTGCCGACTCATAGTCATCCTGCGATCAACCAGGACTCCGAGGTCCTTCTCCTCTTCCGTTACTTCCAACTGATGCGTCCCCAGCTTATAACTAAAATTCTTGTTAGTCATCCCTAAATGCATAACCTTACACTTCTCGCTATTAAATTTCATCCTATTACTATTACTCCAGTTTACAAGGTCATCCAAATCTCCCTGCAGGATATCCCGATCCTTTTCCGAATTGGCAATACCTCCCAACTTCGTGTCATCCGCAAACTTTATCAGCCCACTCCTACTTTTGGTTCCGAGGTCAGTAATAAATAGATTAAATAAAATCGGACCCAAAACCGAACCTTGAGGAACTCCACTGGTAACCTCCCTCCAACCCGACAGTTCACCTTTCAGTACGACCCGCTGCAGTCTCCCCTTTAACCAGTTCTTTATCCACCTCTGGATTTTCATATCGATCCCCATCTTTTCCAATTTAACCAATAATTCCACATGCGGTACCGTATCAAACGCCTTACTGAAATAGAGGTATACTAGATCCACCGCATTTCCTTTGTCTAAAAAATCTGTTATTTTCTCGAAGAAGGAGATCAGGTTGGTTTGGCACGATCTACCCTTCGTAAAACCATGTTGTAATTTGTCCCAATTGCCATTGATCTCAAGGTCCTCAACTACTTTCTCCTTCAATATTTTTTCCATGACTTTGCATACTACAGATGTTAAACTAACAGGCCTGTAGTTACCCAGGTCACTTTTTTTCCCCTTCTTGAAAATAGGAACTACATTAGCTAATCTCCAGTCAAACGGTACAACCTCTGAGTTTAGAGATTCATTAAAAATTATCGTTAACGGGCTTGCAATTTCACTCGCCAGTTCCTTTAATATTCTAGGATGAAGATTATCCGGGCCGCCCGATTTACTCCCGTTAAGCTGTTTGAGTTTGGCTTCTACCTCGGATACTGTAATGTCTACCCCCCCCCCTCCGTCTTCATTCCCATCAGTCATGCCGCCACTATTCCTAAACCCTTCATTAGCCTCATTAAAGACAGAGGCAAAATATTTGTTTAGATATTGTGCCATGCCTAGATTATCCTTGATCTCCACACCATCTACGGTCTTAAGCAGTCCCACTTCTTCTTTCTTGGTTTTCTTCCTATTTATATGGCTAAATAGGAATTTTACTTTTACTATTGGTTTTAATTCCCTTCACAAGGTCCAGCTCTACCCGGCTTTTGGCCTTTCTCACTCCATCCCTACACGCTCTGACCTCAATAAGCTAGGTTTCTTTGCTGATCCCTCCCATCTTCCACTCCTTGTACGCTTTCTGGTTTTTCTTAATCACCCCTCTGAGACGCTTGCTCATCCAGCTCGGTCTAAAACTGCTACATACGAACCGTTTTCCCTTTCTAGGGATACAGGCCTCCGACAGCTCCTGCAACTTCAACTTGAAATAATCCCAGGCGTCTTCAGCCTTTAGATCCCTAAATATGTTAGTCCAATCCACTTCCCTAACTAGCCGCCTTAATTTATTAAAGTTAGCCCTTTTGAAATCGTAAACCTTAGTCTCAGATTTAATTTTGTTTATCCTTCCATTTAGTTTGAACCGAATTAGCTCATGATCACTCGAGCCAAGGTTGTCCCCTACAACCATTTCCTCAATGAGGTCCTCACTACTCACCAAAACCAAATCTAAAATGGCATCCCCCCTCGTCGGTTCAGCAACTACTTGATGAAGGAATTCATCAGCTATCACGTCTAGGAAAATCTGAGCCCTATTATTGTTACTAGCATTCGTTCCCCAATCTATATCTGGGGAGTTAAAGTCTCCCATGATCACACAGTTCCTATTAGTATTGACTTCCTTAAAAACATTAAAGAGTTCTCTATCCATATCCAGGCTAGATCCCGGCGGTCTATAGCACACCCCAAGCACTATCCCAGGGCAGGCTCTAGTAGTTTTCTTCCTCAATGTGACCATTGCCCAGACAGACTCCGTCTTATCCATTCCATCACTTGTTATTTCTTTACAGTTTACCTCATTATTGACATACAATGCTACTCCACCCCCTTTACCTTTGTTTCGGTCTTTCCTAAACACCACATACCCTTCCATACCTGTACTCCAGTCATGACTACCGTTCCACCATGTTGTGTGCTAGGTACAGTTAGTGCAAATATTTCTTTGGTTTTATGCTACTTGTGTGCTATGGTCTACTGCCAGCTAAACTGCTGTGTGCATAATTAGATAAGAAAAGGTGTGTAAAGTCTGTGGAATCTGGAATTTTCTGTCTTCTAGATGAGGACAAATATGAGCAAAACATACAAATATGAGCAAAACTGAGCTCATAGTTTGGAACAGAGTGAAGACATAACTGCTGCAAGACAGTTCTCCAGATTGGGTATATACTGACCTTTCTGTATTACTGTGACAGTCTGTACCTCTATGTTCACCCCTTATCGGGATTATGATAAATTTTGTACAAAGTATGCCTTTTGTGGTATCATTTGAAAACTCAATCTGCTGAACATCATTGTCCTGTTAAAATATGTGTGTGGCAACATTGTATGTAAAGTGATATGATTCTACTGTATGATGTTACTTAGACATGTTGCAGTTCTGGAGAAAACCCACAGACCAGTTCCTCAGAGACAAAAAGGCAGACTGACCCCTCAGCCAGATGTCAGCAAAATCAAATGGACTATCACCTGGTTAAGTGGCTGTTCTTTGGTAGGAAAAAGGGTGAGAGTGAGAAATCCGCATTTTAACAAAGGAACAGCTTAAGGTTATATGAGCTTGTATTGTCCAGGAGAAGGCTGGACAGTACGTGATGTACATTTCTGATGTACATTTCTGGGACTAGGAATTTGCTGGTGTTGCTCTGCAGTATAATTCAGGAGTCACTGGCTATAGGACTCATACAGTATTGCTGGGAGTAATTTACACGCTGGAGGCTGTGAGAGAGCAGACCAAGAGTGGTTGCTTTCACAGCGAAGCAGTGTAAAAGGCACCCCTGATTGGAGAACAGATGAGACACAGCTGTTCAACATTCCACATTGAACCACGGGTAAAGTCACAATTTATTGATTGGAAGTAGAGTCTGGTTATCTGATATCTCAACTCATTTACTATGAAACCCCAAAGCAGATCAGAGTTATTGTGCGTCTCTCTCCCCTTAGTGACTCTGAGCTGTACTAAGACTGAACTGCCTCAGGGGTACATGTTAGGGGTACATGTTAGTTTGCCAGCCCCAAATGGTTAAAATTCATGAGATTTTTCTAAAATAATAAAAGTTGGAGGTTTTTACTTGCTTTAGGTTTCTGGGTTGTTAAGGTGCCCTGGTTTCAGGTTTTCAAGGTTTTCTCTGCTACTCTGAGGGTTAGAAACTTACCTTTTGTAATCAAAGCTGAAAGTCTCATGCAATACAGCAGAGACAACCTGAACCCCTGCTCCGCCCATACCCCCTGGGTGCCATCCCCATCCCGCCCCTCAACCAGCCTTGGCAATTTCCCAAGGAGACAGACTCTCCTGGTGTGTTATCTGGGCTTATGTGACAGTTGCTGAGTGATCAGCATGGGCTCCAGCTCCTATATGCTTTATCATCAAAAGCCCTTAAAGAAATTACAGAAGGAGGGGGAAGGGGGGGACATTTTCTTTTTGAAAACCTTTTATAATGTAATTTGGACATTTTTGAAAAACTGAATTTTTGGAAAAATATTTTGATTTGAGATTTTCTTTAGGTTTTTTGTTTTGTTTTGTTTTCATTTACTACTTTCAGTTTTTTAAGGGACTTAGGCAATAGCCCTGTTAGCTGCTTCACCATCTAAGATGCTTGTACTGGCCGATTGCCGTGGTTCAGTAGCTACATTGAGATGGTTAGGATTGCATAAAGTCTGAGAGTGAGTCTGTGCTTTCAGCTCTTACGCAAAAGCTTTTTTTGTGCCGCATTATTCAATATCATAGAATATCAGGGTTGGAAGGGACCACAGGAGGTTATCTAGTCCAACCCCCTGCTCAAAGCAGGACCAATCCCCAACTAAATCATACCAGCCAGGGCTTTGTCAAGCCTGACCTTCAAAACCTCTAAAGAAGGAGATTCCACCACCTCCCTAGGTAACCCATTCCAGTGCTTCACCACCCTCCTAGTGAAAAAGTTTTTCCTAATATCCAACCTAAACCTCCCCCACTGTAACTTGAGACCATTACTCCTTGTTCTGTCATCTGTCACCACTGAGAATAGTCTACATCCATCCTCTTTGGAACCCCCTTTCAGGTAGTTGAAAGCAGCTATCAAATCCCACCTCATTCTTCTCTTCTGCAGACTAAACAATCCCAGTTCCCTCAGCCTCTCCTCATAAATCATGTGCTCCAGCCCCCTAATCATTTTTGTTGCCCTCCACTGGACTCTTTCCAATTTTTCCACATCCTTCTTGTAGTGTGGGGCCCAAAACTGGACACAGTACTCCAGATGAGGCCTCACCAATGCCGAATAGAGGGGAATGATCACGTCCCTCGATCTGCTGGCAATGCTCCTACTTATACAGCCCAAAATGCTATTTGACTTCTTGGCAACAAGGGCACACTGTCGACTCATATCCAGCTTCTCGTCCACCATAACCCCTAGGTCCTTTTCTGCAGAACTGCTGCCTAGCCGCTCGGTCCCTAGTCTGTAGCAGTGCATGGGATTCTTCCATCCTAAGTGCAGGACTCTGCACTTGTCCTTGTTGATATATATATATTGATTCATCTTGAAGACAGTCTGAGGCATAATGGACATGGACACACACACACACAAGTATCTCCCTACCTAAGTGTCGGCAGAGGAATGTGTGTGTAATAGTAGCAACCACACGGTGCTTGAATATGTAAGGGGACTGTTGCCCCCTTACTAACATTCAGTGGGGGTGTTTTGGTTGCTAGCTCCCAGCACTAAAAGGGGAGGGATCGATGGCAAATCAGGACCCTGAGACTGATAGTCCCCAGGAACAATGGCAAGAGGCCAATGCTCCAGATTGACAGGGCGGGCCAGCAAATCAAGGAGACAGAAGGCCAGGGTGGGTCCCGTCCTCCGTGTGAGCAGGAATGTGCCTGAGTCAGACAGAGTGGGGCCGAGCTAAGGAGAAAGCAGGGGCCCAAGCTGAGCGGGAGAGCAGAGCTGGGCCAGATCCAGAGGGGCCAGAGCTGCAGCCAGAAAGCCCCAGGGAGAGCAGATCCTGTGCTGGGAGCAGAGTTGCAGCCAAAAAGCCAGAGCACAGCCCAGAGAGAGCAGACGTGCCCTGGGAGCAGAGCTGCAGCAACCAGAGCCAGAGGGGCCAGACAAGCAGCCCAGGAAGCAGCCTGCAGAGCAGACCTGTCCTGTCCTGGGAGCAGAGCTGTAGCAACCAGAGCCAGAGAGGCCAGAGAAGCAGCCCAGGGAGCTGAAGGCAGAGCAGCAGCAGCAGCCGTGCTGAGGCAGTGTGGAGCTGGAGCAGTCCAGAGCTGGGTGCGGTGAGCAGCTGGGCAGAGTGAGGGGGACCCTGGGCAGTGGGCCCAGCACAGGGAGACGCCTCAGCCAAGAGGCCCTGCAGGCCAGACTTGGAGGGGGATCGTAACCCTGACAGGGCGGGGGCGATGCTGGGGAGAAGGGTCCTGCCACCTACAGCCTGAGAGCATGTGGCCACCGCCAGGGCAAGTGTCCAACCTGCAGCGTCTGTGCAGCACAGCCAGGACCTGAGAAGGTGGCCTGGGACCTACAAGGAACAGACTGTGAACTGCCCTGATGTTCCAGAGACACTGTCTGTAAATGTTCCCTGCCACAGAGCGGGGTGATGTGTTTTCCTTTAACCTTTCCCATTTTTCCTTGTTCTTTTTTTAAATTAATTGTTAAGTAAACAACTTGTATTTGCTTTATATTGTCTGGAATAATCAGTGGGTCAGGGAGGTGCCCAGTGCAGAAAGGGTACCCCGGAGTGGGGACACCTTAGCCCCTGTCCTAGGTGACCACAGCAGGGTTGGGGGTTGAGCCCCCCCAGGAATCCTGGGCCCAGCCTTGTTGGGGCTACGAGAACTCTGCCAGACAGGAGAGTCCTCAAGGGCAGGGAGGCCTCTGGGTCAAGGAAGTGGGAGCGAGGACTCAGATCCTTTCGCTCGCCCACTTCACCGGGGTAGCACAGAAGCCAGGAAAGTTCCCCACAAGAGCGGGACCATTCCCCCGCTTACAAATAGTATCTCTATGCAATGAAGTATCTATTTTTGTTGACAGGAACGCCCTCTAGTGTCTGTAAATAGAACAGTCCATAAAGGGTCATTTTAGTTAGCAATAAACAATCCAAGTTGTCCGTATCCCACTAACCTTATGGCATTAAAAATAGTAAAAGCTACTCAGATTTCAGAACTGGGAGCTGCACTCTCTTCTTTTCATCATCAGCTAAACATAACTAAAATATAGCAACTACTAACCATTGCTCCCCACGGACTCCCTCTCAACACTTCCTCTGACTCTGTTGGGTGGTGCAGTATTCATCTGCTCCAGGGTGAACAACTGAGGCAGACTAAAGATTCCCCCCATTCATACATTAACAACAACATACATGGAGCCAAACACTTACCACCAGGCTCTGGGGCTATTTCTGCCTCTGTTTCTGCTGCCGGGCCCTTGTGGGCTGCCTCTGGGGAGGAGCGGGCATCAAACAGCTCCTCCAAGTATAGACGCAGGACATGCTGCAGCTGCTCTGGCAGCAAAGCCTCCTCGGACCAGTCTGAGTGCTAGCCTGATGCAGTGGCTGCTGGCTCCCCTCCGGTCATATACTAGAAGGTCATCATCCCAGCTGACCAGGTTATTGTGAACCACTGAGGGCGCAGTGCCCAGCACCCAGTCAAAGTCCTTTTAAAAGAGGCAGGATGACAGGGAAATCTCAGAGGTGCAGTTCTCATCCCTGGCTTTCCGGTAGTTGTTCTTGAGCCACTTAATCTGCTCCCTGCACTGGTCACTGATCTGTTGAATCCCCAATGCTGCCAGCTCGTCCACTATTTCTTGGTACACATGGTCATTCCTGGTACTCTTGCTGAAGTTGAACGTCTTGCTCGCCTCGCACCAGAGATTTACCAGAATCTGACTGGGTCCTGTGACCAGGTAGCAGTGCTCATGGCAAAGGACTTCTTGTTGGTGGCCATAGCTAATGCAGGAGATGGTTCACTCTGTTTGCAGCTCACTGATCAGAATCAAATGGAAGGGTTCAACATTGAGCAACTGCACTTGAACCAGGGGGATGGTTTCTGTTTCCTGGAAGTTGATTGGGTAGTCTTGGGATAGAAAGGCTAGAGACACTGTCCCAGGGGACCCTTGCTGGGTCGTAGGGCCAGGGTCCAGAGGGATTACGGACCCAAGTCAGATAGATTTGTGTGGACAGAAGTGGGTGGGGTTTAGATTCAAGCTTAACTCTGAGCCCTGGCTTACATTGCAGTGTAGACATACGAAGGATATATTGCAAGTAAAGATATTGCAACTAGAGCTGTGCAACATTTTTTTGGCAAATAGTTTATTTGCTGAAAAATGCAGTTTTGGGTCGACCAAAACTATTCACAAAGTTATGCTGAGTTCACCAAATTGTTTTGACAGAACCAAAAATGTCAAAAGAGAATGTCGAAGAGAAACACTGATGCAGACACAGCAGTGAAATGACAACAGACACATGCATGGAATTAAGCGGCAGGCTGCAACATTTATTAAACTTTAAGCCAGGGGAGGGGCAGTATCCGCACAGCACCTGCACCCTCCCCTACCTGGTATTTAATTGGTTCCACTGCAGGGGTTAGAGGGCTCCGACCTTACCATATAACCCATAGCTTGGGGTTGGCTCTCCTTAGCCTACGCACCCCCCAGGACTCAGCACTTTGAGCCCTAGCACTCCTCCCCTTCGAGGGGGACAGAGGGTGCAGCAGGGTAGGGACCTCAGCCCACGAGGGCCACAATGTCTCATTCTATCCCATGAGCCCAAGGCCCATCACCAAAATCCCAGGTCTTTGACCTCTGGAAACTGTTCATTTTATCCTCTTAACCACACTGGAAACCAGCCACAGGGAGGACCAGTGACTAGCTTGGTTGCTGTCCCCCAAACCACACATCCTGGTATCACAAATCCTACCCAGTCAATTCCTGCACATTCCGTAGCCACGTGTCAGCACCTCCATCTGACAAATGTACGCCATCCTCCCTGAAAAATTCAAGCCCATTGTAATGGATGTCGCTATGCTGCATCACTGAATCCCCTGTCTCCATGGGTGTCTTGGTAAAACTTTCTTTCCAGCCTTGTGAACATTTCTGACCCTACTAACCTCACCTGTAGCCATGATCAAGCTAACATCCCTCTGGATTCTGTCCCCTAAATTGACTCCTCTCCAGCCTCCAAGATTGTTCTCCCCGAGGGGAATAACCAGGACATGAGGGGAGTCTGCACCATTCATCAGAGAGTGCAGAAGTGACATGAGCTGATCCAACTGTATGCCTCTTCTGCTGATCCATTGGATGCAAACAGCTTCGGCCCTGACACCCATCTGAGATCCGCCTGCCATCCTGGCAGTGCTTAATTTGTGCCACGGCACCTCTTGGCTTGGCAGTTCATAGCCCAGGAACCTTTGGGCTTGCTGCATCAGTTATGAATGCCAAAAAAAAAAATTGCTTGAGCCCCAGCACCTCTTTCATTACAAATTAAGCACTACATCCTGGCCACCCTCTTGTGAAGCCAATACACTATAGAGTGCCCACAAATCCAACTCTCACATACACTGTAGGCACCCTCTGAAACAAACAAGTGTATTGGGTTAGTTACATTTTAAAGTTCCCTGCCATCTTTTCCTTGGTGCGGATGTAAGTCCTGTAACCAGGGCCGGCGCAAGCCATTAGGTGACCTAGGCGGTCGCCTAGGGTGCTACTATCTGGGGGGCGCCCCGGTCATCAGCGGAATTTTGGGGGCGGGACCTTCTGGCGCCACTGTCGGGGGCGGTATTTCAGGGGCAGGACCTTCCGCTGCCTAGGGCGCCGAAAAAGCTGGCGGCGCTCCTGCCTGTAACTCCTTGATTTCTAGCATCCTATTGCCTGCACCTGCCATGGGCCAAAACCCCCATTGCTATCCAATCCTGAAAGAATGAGTACCACATTTTCCTGGATCAAGACCGCAGTAGCTCAAGGTTTTGCTCAGCACCGCACTGAATTGGTAGCGTGTCAGGAAGCTGCCATCACTGTATGCAAACAGCGGGCCCAGCTGCAGGTGCTGGGTTTTTAGTAAGGCTCTCAGTGCCTTTAAGGGACACATGTGCTTGTCTGTCCGTTTCTTCAACACCACATAAGCCCCCCTTCATTCCTGATCTGTTTTTGCATGGTCAGGCATTTTGACAAAAGGAAAGGATTCACAAAATGGCCAGAAGTGGGGGTGCCAGTGCTCCACTTCGGAGCTTTTGCCCAGCCATTAATGCACTCACATGGGATGTGGGAGACCTGGTTTCACTTCCTCTGCCTGCCTGATGCAGAGAAGAGCTTTTAGTTTGGGTCTGCCTCTTTGCAGGAAAGTGCCACAGCCACTGGGCTGTACTAGTATGGGGCGTCTCAATCTCTCCTCTTCAAGGTGTTCTGCTTAATTAAATAGTCACTGGAGCAGGGATTTGAACTTGGGTCTCCTACCTCCAGGTTGAGGGCCCTGGCGGACTGTAGCATCATTCTCACTCACTTTCCCTGACCCAATGACTATTCATTGTCAGCGTGAATGACTACGTATTGCCCCTTTGAATGACAATGGATAGTCACCAGTCCAGGGTAAGAGCCCCTCATAATTAGCTATTCCATATTGTGTGCTTTATTCCACTTAAAGGGAAGTTCATTTAATCCAGGCATGCAATCAAATGCTAAACAGGGCATGCAGAAGTACTTAAACCCAACACGCGCGCGCTGAGCTGTACCCATTCAGCCCTGGTAGGAGAGCAATCCAAATGGATCTAGAACTGAGAATCTCATCTCTCTATGAATAAATGGCAGATCTTGCATTTGAAAATAAGATGGCCCAGACATAGCTGGCACTTACGGGCGGATTGCTAGCGCAAAAGTTAAAAGGGGCCTCAGTCAAAACAGTGGGTAAAATTTTCAAAAGGTCCTAGGTCCCGGTAACCTGCAATGAGTGTCCAAATGACTGTTGAAAGTGGGACTTAGGTCCTTTTGGAACTTTCACCCACTGTCTGTAACTGTCTGATGTGCTGGCAGAGGGTGTCCATTAGCCTGTAGGTTAGCTATAGAGAAGCTTTGTGTGACATTTCACTCCATATTCTTTATGAAAATATGCTTATAATATGGATCTGACATAACAGAGATATACTTTACGCAAGATGGCTCATGTGAGATATCATTGGAAAGGTTATGATTTACTAAATGTGATTATCCAATTTGTATGCCTGTATCATGTCTGTATCTGAAGTTAGGAATATTAATTATGTATCTATTTCAAATGTGTTACTTTGGGTGTCACCCCCAACCAGCCCTTCAGGTACAACAAGGAGAAAGCCAGACAGGGCTAATGGACCATTAGTAGAGACAATGGACTGTAAAAGAGCTTAGTCTTCCTCTTGACGCTGGAGACAGCCTACGAGCAATGGCTGCCACAGCCCTGCAGAGACATGGGTCCGAGTAACCTGGTACTGGATACCCCTCCTCCCCTTTTGGAATGCCAGTGTTTTTCCACTGGAAGACAAAGGGTTCCTGCCTTACACAAGAACTATATAAGGCAGGGGAGTGACATCATCGTGGTTCTCCTCTGCCTCCCCACCCTAAGAGACACTGAAAAACACCTGGAAGCAAGAACTGAACTGGGGGGAGAAGGGTTGATCCCAAGCTGGAAAGGGGTCCAGCTTGTGAGTAATAATACCTGAGGTCTCAAGCTGGAGACCAGTGCCGCTGCCTTTCAGGACTTTCTGTAATCTGCCTGCAACAGTATCTAGGGTGAGAAATTACTGTTTGTAACCAGTTTCTTTAGTGAAACAAGCTTAGTTTGCATGTTTGGTTTTATTTGCTTAGTAATCTGCTTTGTTCTGTTTCCTATCTCTTTAACTACTTAAAATTCACCTTTTGTAGTTGATAAACTTATTTCCTGTTTATAATATAACCCAGTTTGTGCAATTAATAATTGGGGGTGCAAGAATTTGTGCATCTCTCTCTTCACATTAAGGAAGAGGGTGAATTTTATGAGCGTGCGCTGTACAGATATTTCTATACAGTGCAAGACAGTATTATTTTGGGTTTGTCTCCCAAAAGGGGTGTGCACGTGAGTGCTGGAGGAGTCCTCTCACACAGAGCTGACTTCAGTCTGTGTCTGCAGCAGGGTGTGGCCTTACCTGTGTGTGTGCTGCAAGAGGCCGGAGAACCTAATTCAGCAAAGCAGGGAGAGGGAACCCAGGCTGGTTGAGCAGGAGAGGCTCAGTGAAATCCCAGTACATCAGGTGGTATCCGTCACACTTTGTTTAAATATTAATGAGAGAGCTTAATTTTTAAAAACATGAGTGTGCTCTTTGCATCAAATGAACATTGAAATAGGAAGAGAAATGGAGTCACCATCTCTGCCCTGCTGTCCATGCCTTACTGGTGTCCCCAAAGGCTGCTGCCATCTGTGTCAGCTGAACTATTTGGAAATGAGTGCAGGAACATAGGGTTTGGCATATCATCACTTCACACCAGTGCTACATCACATCTAGACTCTGGCCTCCAGCAGTGGCCCATGCCTGAATCAGAGGGAGAGTACCCTTGCCAAAACAGAGCTACTGAATCGTGCAGTGCTGGACACTGGAGGCTGGAGACCAGGCATGTCAGATTCCTTCCTGGCATCGCTGTAAAGTTAATAGACTCCTGGAACTGAGATCAGTGTCCAGCTCTCTTAAATCCCCTTGCTGTATCTGACCCATAACCTCCTGCAGTAATGAACTCAAAAGGTTGCCAATGCTCTGTGAAAGAGTATTTCCCCTCTGTTCATTTGAAAACATTCCCGTCCATTAATTTGAGTAAGCTTTTGTATTAACAAGAAAAAAGGGACAATAAGCTTTTATCATCTCTGTTACCATCTTAAGTACCTCCATGCAAACCCTCTGCAACTCTTTTCCTTTGCACAGTCACACAGAGGTTTTTGGGGGCTGGGACAAAATTTGAAGGCCCCACCTCTTTCCAAAAACTTTACCATGGAGAGGAAAGAGTTTAAGAAGAATACTGTTGAAAACTTTAAAGGGGATTTATTATCACAAAAGACAAATCACATCAGGTGTATCTTTCTTGCTTTTTTGAAGCTATCATAATTTAAGTTCGTTGCAAGATCACACACTGTTGACAGCATCACTAAGACCGATATGCAGTCCTGGCCCATGGTAGATGGGATGCAGGTTTTTTTTTTTTAATCACAGCTAACTTGCTAAAGGAGCATTCCCCCTCAGAAGCCAAAATCGGCATTGAGATGAAAATCCTTAGAGCAACACATTCCACAGTCCTTTTTCATAAATCTTGTTTAATCATAGAATCATAGGCCTGGAAGGGACCTCGAGAGGTCATCTAGTCCAGTCCCCTGCACTCATGGCAGGACTAAGCATTATCTAGACCATCCCTGACAGGTGTTTGTCTAACCTGCTCTTAAAAATCTCCAGTGATGGAGATTCCACAACCTTCCTAGGCAATTTATTCCAGTGCTTAACCACCCTGACAGGAAGTTTTTCCTAATGTCCAACCTAAACCTCCCTTGCTGCAGTTTAAGCCCATTGCTTCTTGTCCTTTCCTCGGAGGTTAAGAAAAACAATTTTTCTTACTCCACCTTGTAACAACCTTTTACATACTTAACTGTTATCATGTCCCTTCTCAGTCTTCTCTTCTCCAGACTAAACAAACCCAATTTTTTCAATCCTCCCTCCTATGTCATGTTTTCTAGACCTTTAAACATTTTTGTTGCTCTTCTCTGGACTCTCTCCAATTTGTCCACATCTTTCCTGAAATGTGGCGCCCAGAATTGGACACAATACTCCAGTTGAGGCCTAATTATCACGGAGTAGCATGGAAGAATAACTTCTTGTGTCTTGCTTACAACACTCCTGCTAAAGTCCTGCTAATACATCCCAGAACGATGTTTGCTTTTTTTGCAACAGCGTTACACTGTTGACTCATATTTAGCTTGTGGTCCACTATGACCCCCAGATCCCTTTCCGCAGTACTCCTTCCTAGGCAGTCATTTCCCATTTTGTCTGTGTGCACCTGATTGTTCCTTCCTAAATGGAGTACTTTGCATTTGTCCTTATTGAATTCCATCCTCTTTACTTCAGACCATTTCTCCAGTTTGTCCAGATCATTTTGAATTTTAATCCTATCCTCCAAAGCAAAGCACTTGCAACCCCTCCCAGTTTGGTATTGTCTGCAACTTTATAAGTGTATTCTCTATGCCATTATTGAAGTCATTTTTCCAAATAGTATCTCTCACAGCTTGTTTAAAAGGTGAGTTTCTTAAAAAAAAAAAATCCTTTCCTATCAAACCTCTTGCATAGCATTTTGATAAATTTTGAGTTTTGTGTGATGCTGTAATTTGGCATCATTAGTAATCTGGCTCCAAATACACCTCTACCCCAATATAACGCTGTCCTCGGGAGCCAAAAAATCTTACTGCGTTATAGGTGAACCCACGTTATATCAAACTTGCTTTGATCCGCCGGAGGACGCAGCCCCCCCCCCCCCCCCCCGGAGCACTGCTTTACCGCATTATATCCGAATTCGTGTTATATCAGGTCGCGTTATATCGGGGTAGAGGTGTAAATGAAAACATGCTGTTGACTTTTGTTGTTGTTGTTTCAGATCTTCTTGTAATTTCATGGATAAGCAAGTTTAGAGCAGTGTAAAAAATATCAACCTTGAACTTGGTTTTCATGGCTGTAGAGAGCGGTCCTGTCTTATCATGGATTTTCCCCCTCTTTTTGCCTCTTTTCTTCTTGAAATCTTGTTCAAGGCTCAGGTGAGCTGCTACAAGTTTTGACTTGTGAAGAATAAGAGGCCAGGGTTCTCAAAGGCACTCCCATTCGCTTAGAAGTGATTTCATCAGCCTTGACTCTTTACCAAGTGTAAGCCCAGAGTTTTGAAGAAAACAACTTAGGTTGTCAATGGCTTATAAAGTTTTAAACCAGAAAGTGGCCAGTAAAATGAATATGAAAGATTTTAACCAGTCAGTCAGGTTCTTCCTTTGGTTTCACCAAAGCTTGTAGAATTTCCCTCACGCTCTTCACTAGTGGTTTCACTGCTTCAATCCTCGCACTCCACTGAGTCAGCGACATACTGTACAATGAAATGTTTGCCGCTTCCTGTCGAATTTCCATTGTGAAGGAATGGAACTGAACAAGTCCACTGATGGCTGGTCAGGGAGACAATTTTTTTGTATCTTTGCTTATTTCTATTGAAATATAACCCCTCTGCCCCCTTTCATCTGATTCCCTGTGTGTGACTGGTGTATTTAGAACTGTAGCCCATCCTTTTACTAAAACTTAATGCAAGCTATATCTGGGCTGGAGCTCCTTCGGCACTTGCCCTTACGGAGCTTAGTAATAAATAAAGGTTCATGCTATTCAAGGATTGTGACGGTGTCACATGCAGGCTGTGCAGAAAGGACTGCAGCAGGCCCTCCCGCGTGTACGTGGAGTCCAGCACAGTATTCTCAGCATTTCCTGCATTGTATTGTCTTTCAAAGTCATGTATAACCAGGCACGGAGGAGTGCCATTTAAAGTGTGTGTGTGTGTGTGTGGGCCCTTAGTGCCACCCCTCCCCCCAGGCTATACCAGCCCCCCTCCCCCCTTCTCTTCCCCTCTCAGGTGCCAACCCCCTGCCACCAGCAGCCTGACCCCCTGGACCCTAAGCCCCTACACATACCCCTTCCCAGGAGCCTCAGCCCTCAAGGGAGCTCTCCTACTATTTCCTTCCAGAAGCCTCTGCTTTCCCCACCCCATTCCTTACCTTACCCCTCCCTGCTGGCGAGCCTCAACCTCTGGTGGCAGGTCCATTCTGCTGACACAGGCCAGCCATGGGTGTTTAATTGCAGTGTAGACCTACCCTAAAGTGCTAGTGCAAGCTACCCTTTTAGGTCTCTCGCCTTGGAGAACTGCACACAGGATTGTCTCCACCAGTGCCAACAGCAGCCATGGCAGACAGGCCATTGTATTTTTCTCCCTTTCACCCACTATCAAACTCCAGTCCTGTTCAGTGGGAGAGCCCAGCCAGACTGGTAGAATATCCATATACAGCTGTAACCCTTCTGCCCATCTGAGTTGGCAGCAACAAGGGCCGGGTTCAGTATCTAGGGGTTCCGTTTCAATAACACAATGCAAAACCGGCTCGAGCCCCCACCCAGTGACCTGGGACAATTTCATACCACCCCCGGGCGCCTCTAAGAGGCAATACTTCCCCTCTCGCAAGCACGGAGTCTGAGTGTAGTAAAATCCTTTTAATAAAGGAGGGAAACAATGCGGCATTATATTGGGGAAACACCACAAACAGGATTCATAATACAAACCATGAGCAAAAGACCCACCCCCAAGTAAGGTTGGCAGTGTCCTTTTCCCCTCAGGGTCTTAAGTCCAACAACCCAAAAGATCACCCCAAAGTCCCAAAAGTCCAACACCTCTAAAGTCTCTTGAGTCCAACA
>QXTE01000111.1:4201499-4218604 GCA_003942145.1 Platysternon megacephalum
GAGCCCCCACCCAGTGACCTGGGACAATTTCATACCACCCCCCGGGCGCCTCTAAGAGGCAATACTTCCCCTCTCGCAAGCACGGAGTCTGAGTGTAGCAAAATCCTTTTAATAAAGGAGGGAAACAATGCGGCATTATATTGGGGAAACACCACAAACAGGATTCATAATACAAACCATGAGCAAAAGACCCACCCCCAAGTAAGGTTGGCAGTGTCCTTTTCCCCTCAGGGTCTTAAGTCCAACAACCCAAAAGATCACCCCAAAGTCCAACACCTCTAAAGTCTCTTGAGTCCAACAACCCAAGAGTCTGTCCTTGGTCAATGCAGCCCCAGAGCTGCAGAGTTTTTGCCCCCCCCACAGCCTAGGTGGAAGGGGGGGGGAAGAAAGGGTACGCAGGGTGTTAAGGGGCACCTTACATGGTCCAAGGCCAACTGCCCCGCCTCTCCGTGGGGTTCTGCTGCCGCCTTCACCATGAGCCGCTCCGCTCCGCTCCACTCCACCAGCCGTCCCACAAACTGCTCCGCTCCGCTCGCTGTCCCACCAGCAGCGCTAACCGTCCCGCAAACTGCTCCGCTCGCCGTTCTGTGGGCCACGCCAACTGTCCCGCCAACTGCTCCTCTCTGCCAGCCGCTTCGTAATATAGCTTCAGGCTCCCCCACTAGTTAACACAGCACTCAGTGATCTCAACTCTTAATACCTTTAGTGATTGCAGCTCTTAGTGATTTCAGCTTATAGTAGGGGAGCCCTAGTGCTGGTGCACCATTGGCCCAAAGCAAATTCAGCTCAGCAGTCTGTAACTAGATTCCTAATGGGATCAAAGTTAGCTCTGACATTCAACAGTGGAGAGAGAAGGAGGTGCAATTGGTGTGTCAGGCCTCAAAGGGGGCCCATCCCATCAGGTACAAATACCTGTGCCCAAACTCTCTCAATTCACTGGGTTTTGGAACCCATGTCCCTTGTCTAGCAAGTGCTACTTAGTTGATGGTGAGTCCTTCTGTCATACAACACTTCACTGGCCTTGGTTCACATAACCAGGGTAACAACACTTTATTCTTCCTGCCCCAATACCAGCGAAACTGGGGATCCTACAACAGCCAAAGTTACCATTTTGGGCTGCTGTAGGCTCATGCTAGGCGGAGTGGGTGTGCCTATGCAAACAAGATCAGCCCCTGAAGTTCTTCTCCACACTCGCCATAATTCACCACCAGATGTCAGGGTAGAGCTCATCCTGACTCTGCTTACACAGCTTTGCCTCTACTCAGCTACTTCTTGGAGTAGATTGCTATTGTCTGTAGCGAGATATTATTTCCATAAATCAACCACATAACCACATAGATAAGGAGTCGAAGTGGGTTGATAAGCAAAAGATAATAGCTCCTGACACAGCTATTGCATAATAGATTTATTTCAGAAAAGGAATCATTTCAAGAGTTTCTTTAAGAAGATGGATAAAAAGGCTTCAAGAACACATTAGGGGGACTTTGGCTTATTAGCCCATCATGTATCAGAACGCAGCCTAATGCAGCTTGCAGACCAAGACTCATACATTCTCTTCCCAGCACTGTCAGTTACCTATTGAGTAACTTGGTCAAGTCACAATGTGGTGTTGTGATGACTGGGCCTACAAATTTACTCCAATTGTGAGTTTAACCGTAAAAAGTGAGCGTAGATTCGTAAGGTGTCACAATAACCTAGAACAACAAATGTTGTAACAAGTGCAAGTGTAAGAAGATGGATTGGTCTAAACCAAAAAGGCCATGCTGATATATTCTAACGGCTGTTAAAATTATGCTTGTTAAAAACAGGAGATGTGGAGCCTGAAGTTAATGAGCCAAAATTGGTATATTAGATATTAGGCTTAATTGCTGGACAAAATAATGAGGTGATGGAATATTTCACCCATCTCTCCCTTCTTGAGTCCTTAAAAGAGATTTTGTGGGACAAGTATGAAAGAACAAAAAGGACAGATGGAGGTTACTGGAGCAAACATAACCCTCATGGAGGCCACACACACACACACCACCATCTCCTGGGACCCCAGCCTTCTTCAGCCTAATTCTGAGGGATGTCCTGACCAGATGGAGCCAGAGAGAGCGAGCCAGATGACATCACCACCCCTACCAGCTCCAGCACAATCCCAAACTCCATCGGGGATGAAACTGGATCGGACTTTAACAGCAGCAGCTTCAAGCTGATCTTAACCGACTTCATTTCTTTTCCCCAAAAGGATAGTTATTGCCATCTCTAATACCATTTCAGAGACTGTCAAACAAGGGGGGGTTGTCCTTCTAAAAACTCTCTCCAGCTAAGGGGAAAAGGAACAAGGGATGTTGTTAAAATAAAATTAAAAAATTATTTAATACTTTTCATTTCAAATGCTTTAACTCTTTTTCCTTCTTTTCTGGATCTTTAAAAGGGTTAAACATTGTGTTTGACGTGGTACTAAGCAGGCTGAGGTCTAATATACTACATTCTTTAACACTGTTTAATGTGAGACAGTGATTAGGTTATGGTAACACCTTTCGCCCATATATTCAACCTAAACTGATGCAACATTATATTAATACAGTTAAGACAACCGTGTCTGTGCCTCATTATCTCCACTTACCAGACAGGAAAAGACTGACCTACCTGTGAAAAGTGCCAGCTTGACACCTCCAAAGACGAAGTCCTGTATTTATCCAAGGAAAATAGAAAGCAATTGCAGTGAAAATTTCCACTGCTAGTGTGCTCTTAACTCTGAAATGGCAGAACCCCTCCTAGAGATTGACTCTGTCTTAGCATCTCTGCCAAGTTTGCCAGTTCCTGTCTGTTACAGATGATGGTAGGTTTTTTTTGCAATGTGAACAATCTCTGTACTAGGAACTAGACAAATCACCAAATGCATTTCACCAAAGTCACTAAAGAACCATCACATGCGATATGCCAACCTGCATGTTTCTTTCCTCCCACCTGCTTCTAAAGAAGCATGCATTAGCTCCAGCTAGATTGGATGACTGATTGCTTTGATCTAATATGGCAGTTCCTATACAGGACTATGTTTATTTAGTGCAACGAGACCTAAGGCTCTCCCATGAATTCTCCTATATTATTGACTCTCAGGTTGGCACTCTCCTGGGCAGGCAGAGGGGCATGTGCACAGGGGCGGCTCTATGTATTTTGCCGCCCCAAGCACGGCAGTCATGCGGCTTTCGGCGGCGTGCCTGCGGGAGGTCCGCTGGTAATGCAGATTTGGCGGCATGCCTGCAGGAGGTCTGCTGGTCCCGCGGCTTCAGCGTACCCACCGCTGAATTGCTGCCGAAACCACGGGACCAGCGGACCTCCCGCAGGCATGCCGCCAAAGGCTCCCTGACTGCCGCCCCCACAGCAACCGGCAGGCCGCCCCCCGCGGCTTGCCGCCCCAGGCACGCGCTTGGCGTGCTGGTGCCTGGAGCCACCCCTGCATGTGCACAGCCAGGGCGACAAGACGAAGCGGGAAGCCAAACTGACACCAGCGGGATATGGTGAGAGTCAAGCTGACATGGTGAACAAAATATGGCAAAATAGCAGCATTAGCAGGGTCTTGCTAACAGTAGTGGGCACTTTCATTCTAAACACTTCAATTCAGTTGCTCATCACATTCAGCTGAAAATCATCTTTTCTGAGAAGTATGGCATTGTTCTCTAATAAATATTTCCTTTAGAATTAATTACCCCAAAGTGTTCCTGGGCTGTGATGCATATTTTGACACAATGAGCATTCAAGAAATAAATACAGCTCCAAAATTACCAATTGTTCCTGTACCACACACACAGAAGTGGACCTGCATTGAAGTTAATAGCCATATTATTCTGTTAAATTATAGGGAATTCACATCTACAGAGAAAGTTCTCTTTGCTGTTTTTTCTTTCATTGTGATATTAAGAACACTCAGCAGGTTGATGCTTTGCTTGCTCAGTAACATAATTGCACATGAGGTGATGCTGGCTGGACATGGATTCATACTTGCACCTCATCAAACTGCATAAGTACATCTGGATTTTTTATGAAACCCCTCTATTGATTCAGAGAGCAAATACAGCATCTGCAGTGTGAGCTTCCCCACAACTATGTCCCTATGAGACTACCTGGAGCATGAGGAGATAGGTAATCATTTGTATACCTTTCTTCTGTGACTATCAACAAGATGTCCAGTTGTGGTGGGGGCTGGGACAGGCTGTGAACATTTGCCCACCAGACATTGGAACGAGACCTGGCACTTGTTCTACAAAACAATTCAGGGCTGTTTGGTGAAACTTTGATGACTACCAACTTGGAACAGATACTGACCAACACCTCAGTCCTCTGAGCTAGAGGCTTGCAGCCTGACCTGAACTTGATGGAACCCAACTACAAAGGTCAGGTTCAAGTCAGGTCAGGTTGGAAAACAACCAGACACCCTCGGGCTCAGGTTGGGTTGTCTCTGCTCACCTTCTCCTGCTTGTGTGGTTGGTGCAGCTGCTGCCTCTGCTCCTGCCGGCTGCTACCTCCTCACTGTGCTGCATTTGCTGTGCAGTGAGCGTGCTGAGTCGCAGCACCTCTCACTCCACAGCGCACATAGTCCAGCAGGAGCCGGTGGCTGGCAGGAGTGGGACTCGAAGCTGCCACTGCACTGAGCCCAGGGGGTGGGGAGTGGGAAGACCCCACCAGGCCTAGTCCCAAGGACAAGACAGTGGTGCTGACACAGGTATGAGGGGAAGTGTCAGGTTCTGATCAGGTCTGAGAATGACTTGACTCTCTTGGGCTTGGATCGGGCTCAGGTTAGGTTTCAAAATTAGCCCTGAGCAGACCTCTACTCTAGTGACACTTTTCCCCTATTCGTCTTTGTCACCATTAACAATATACCATGTGCATTGCTTAAATACCATCCTTCTGCTTTACAATGATGATTTGAACTAATTTCACCACAAGTTAGCATCAACCAGTCAATGTCAAACAAGTTACCCCTGGATCCAGGGGTCATTGTGAAGTTCTCTGGCAGGTGTGACACAGGAGATCAGACTAGATGATCTAATGGTACCTTCTAGTCTTAAAAATCTCTGACACTAGCCCGGGGGAAGGGGTGGGCTTGAAAGCCCAAGCCACGTCTACACAGCTCTTTTTAGCTTCCAAGCATAAGCCTGTCTAGCCGGGCTAGGAGGCTCTCTCAACAGGTCTTTTGGTCAGTAATCTTTTACTACTTTGACAAAGTACACGGAGGTTTGCTGTGTTTTACCTTTCTTGTGATTGACCAAGAGAAAAATCATAATTAACGATGCATATGAGGTGAGCACTGGCCCCTCATTCTACTATACTCTTAGTGAGATTTGCATATGAAGGACTCCAGAGATAAATAGGTCATTTAAAAACTCCAGGTAAACCGTTTAGGAAAAGAAACATTTTATTGAAAAAAAATTACATTTCACGTATACACCATGAAAATAATGATTTGTGTTTAATCTTCATAAGAAGAGGTTAAGACTTTCACAAAAACATACACTCTGTATTACAGCATTACTCTATTTGATAACAGATTCTGGTGGCCTCTGCCCTGTTCATTTACACTGGACAGCAGTACAGCAGGATTAAATGTGCTTCAAACTAAAGTCCTACACATTGGCCTCTTCCAGATGCTACCACCTTTCCTTAAGAAGAAAAAAAATCACCAACTGGGTCAATATTTAAGGTTCATTTTATATATTTTAAGTAAGGCCAAATTTCAGTCCTCCTTTTCTTAGTTAATTCAGAAATCAACAGCCTGGAGAAAACACCAATGGAAAATAATTCCAAACTCCTTTTTCTCACAGTAAAATGGCATTTAGGAAATTTAGTTTCTTCATTTTCCAAAGTGAAAGTGACATAAAAAGGCTACATTTTAAATGGCACCAACAGCAAAATGTAAGGTCACGATTCAATGGCATTAGAATATCCAGAACTTAAACCCTTCTATCACATCATCTCTCTCCTAAAATGACAAACCATACTACAGTTTTCCAATATATTAATAAGTCAGGAGAAAATATTGTTCAATCAGTATTGAACATTTCTTGTATAAATATCAATTCTGATGGAGCCCCTTGGCACTTATGGACAAAGGCTTCAATCTAGCAAAGTGCTTAAGCACATGCTTAACTTTAAGCACGAGTAGTATCACTGAAGTCAATGGAACTACTCACATGCTTAAAGTTAGGCTCATACTTAAGGGCTCTGCTAGACTATAATGTATATATATCCACAAGTGCTCTTCTACAATTGATCATTTATTAATAGGTTCTTCAGGCAAAGTAGTACTAGGCTGACAGCTGACAATGACAACTAGTATTATACTGCCTGAAACTATATCTTCTGGAACTCCCTTCCTCATAGGGATACTAGTATTATTTTGGTTCAGGAAGTTGTTTTTTTTAAATCTGTAAATAAAGAAAAAAATACATATTAATGCCACTTAAGACTGGGAGACTTAAAAAAAGTAACCGATTAGATGCTGAAGAGTGCAGCACAATTCAAATCCAGTGTTTTCTATAGTGAACAGCAGGGTTTATTGGGTGCCTTAAATTTTTCTTGTGCAAAAGCTATGAGTTCAGACAGTGTGGCAGGTTTGCTGCAAGAACTACAATAATTGTTCTACAGAAACAGTCTAATTTTTAAACAATTCTTGTCAGATCTGGATAACACTGACAATGTGCAACTAGTGTGAAAGCAGGCACTGTGAAAGCTACTTCACATTACTTTACCTACATAACTGTAGTTGTAAAAGGCAACTCCTATCCAGTTCTAGTGGATCTTCCGATGACAATGACAATCACTGAACTACAAATTGTGCAACTGTGTAGTGGTTTTGCAGTGGGAGAGAAGTACTCGGTTGAAACAACCAAACTGAATTCACTTGAGAGCACTGAGATTTCAATATTGGTTTGAAGTAGTTAGCGATTAAACACCAAAAGTTCTTCATGAAATAAGTGGGGCCCACCACACCAGCTGGCAATTCAGTATCAAGCATATCTATTCTTTTTGCAAAATGACCTAGCGTTTGGGTGTGGAAGAACAGATGATGTTAATTGTATCTTAGAGTGTTCTATTAGCCTCATACACACTATTGTAAAAGTTAAGGAATATAATGTAATACATTACATTACATCTTGCAAATGCATTCTTAACCTTTAATGCATGTGGATAGCCCCATTGACATCGATAGGACCTACTTGTGCACATTCAAGTATAAGCATGCACATGACTATTTGCAGGATCAAGGCCTAAAAGTTTTGGTTGCTCTTAGGAGAACTGGGCAAAATCCTGCCCCTAATCGTGTTATTGATTTCCCTTTAGAAATATACAAAAAGAGGTGCAAATGATTGCCACGTGCAAGCACCTTCCATTTATTTCCCCTATGTGAATCTAAGGGCTCATGAAAACTATGTCACTGTTAGACGTCTCATATGGCTAGAAAGGCAGCAAGTGACCCATGAGGGCTCCAATACAGCAAAGCACATAAGCATGTGCTTTAATATCAAATGCATGATATGCTGAATCAGGCCCTGGGGGCTGTATTTGAAAATAAAACCAAACAAACTTGGATCTCCCTGCCTTAGGGTTCCAAGCTTCCAAGAACTGGTGCATTTCCTCCTGAAGGGCAGTGCAGATAGAGAAGTAAGCGCATTTTGATACCTCCATCCCTCAGGGGCTCTATTCTCTCCTCAAGACTCATCACACATAAAGTGTGCCCACAGATCCCAGTGGGAGTCGGGTATGTGCACAGTAAAGCACAGAATAAAGCATACCCTCCTCTGTCTCATGTCACATGATTAGATGCTCCATCAGGTTTTTCAGTTCTTTGCTATCTCTACAAAGCAGAAGTAGCACTTTGTCAGGCCTGGATATGAAAAAAATCCCAAGAGAAAACAGCTGATGAGTTATTCCCCAGCTATTGGAAAAAGTGAGGTATTTATAAGTGTTTTTAGGAGACTGGACTGTTTCTTTAGAAAAATAAGAGAAGGGAAAGAAGACATTATTGTTTACTATTGTCAAATAATTTCTCCAACCCGTACGTATATATGGCTGGGATATGGATACAGCATCCAACATTGGACTCCAACCCTGTTTATCTATGCAGGCAGCCCCTTGCCCCTGCATGGAGGCCCTGTAAAATAAATGTAAAAAATCCCAAACCAGTTTCTTGACACTTAGAAGTGATTTGCTTTTGTCCTATTCTCCCAGCCCTAAAAATTAAACATAAAACAAGTACATCAAAGTAAGAAATAATTGGTCTGACCGTCAAAGCTGCTGGAAACCCACAACTCCAACTGAATGGGATTTATTGGTAACTCAGCTCTTCTGAAAGTCAGGCCATGTATTAAAAAAAATATTCGTAACACTTCAAATTACTACAACTTGCTGGCCAAAAAAAACCCTTCACTTTTTTCCATCCATACTGTTTGTCTATTTTTACACTCCACTCTGCATGGGCAGCTAAACAAAGCCAGTCAGCTTCACATTCAGTTTTAGTTTAGTCATGTTAACTTTGATTCTCTTGACTCATCTCAACACCTCTGAGACATGTTTAAATCAAAATCCATACGTTTCTAACTTACCCCAGCTTTATTTATTAGTACTGTTAATGCAACTCAAAACTGAAATTTGGGACTACCGATGTTTAAAAAAAATCAATGCACAAATTACAGTGGGTTGGGCAGCAATATTTAGCCCTTTATCTACTGTACTACTGCACCCCTCCACAATTAAGCATATAAGCCTTTCTGTAGAAAGAACAAAATGCACGAGAGCCAACCAGAATATACACAAACACTATCAAAGCCGACATTTTCACCAGAAATTAAAACCATTACCATTACATAGCACTCTGTTTGTCTGGCATACAATTCATTTACTTATTTTATATACCTCAAGGACGATCTTTAAGAGATGTAAACATATAACAGGGTCATCTATTCAATACGAAACACCACACAAATGTCAAGTACATAGAAAGTTAACTTGTAAATATTTCTCTGTTTAACAATTTAGAACTAAAAAAATATTACTTCAAAGGCATATTTTATTTATTTGTAATCTGTCCAGGGCTGTTGGGGTTGTACTATCCCTAGCATGTCATAGCCACCTTCTGCTCTCCTCCCTCACAATGTTACGTTCCTGGAAGAGGCAGATATGATGTGGCTGGGACTTGAAGCCACAGTGCTGTCTATAAAAATATAATTCGTAAGACTTTCTGCTCCCATTCTGAAGGCCTGCACAGCCAGCCCCCAAATTCTGCATTTTCCCCCCACTGCAACTAAAACTTTAACACATATACACAGTACATATGCTACATTCTTCTAGACACAGATTTTTCTAAATAGCAATGCAACAACAAAGGCAATATGTACGTTATACAGGTAATTTCAGTGATCACATATGGCACAGCCTTCAAATATTGTTGGTATTTTCTTCAATGTGCTACCTTATTCTCTACAAATTCAGGGTTTTTTGCCTCAAGACCTGTGGCTGCTCCCAAAGGCACCAATTGAGCAATATGCATCCTTATTCAGGAAAGTACTTCAGACACATGCTTAACTGTACGTATATGTTTACATCCCATTTACTTAAAGACTCACTAAAGTTAAGCATGTAAGTGTTTTCCTGAATCAAGGCCAGAGTGAGCTTGTAGCTGGAGCAACAAGTGCCAATTCATAGGATCTTTTTTTTTGGTATCACTATCGAGGCCTGGGATTGGTTTCCTGGTTAACTGTATGGAAGTTGTGGGGCTGCTATACTGCTTATATGTTCTTCTCTCCTGGCTAGTTTCCTTTTGACTCAATTTAAATGATGAGCAACTAGCTTGGGATCTCATTCTGAAGAAAACATATGTTAAAAACAACAGATTCCCTATAAGATCTGTGTTCAAGGCTCTCCTTTGGTAAAATAAGCACACATTTTCATGTTTCTGATAAGCATCGGGGCATCCTGCTTACCTTAAATCTTCTAATATAAAAGTGCATAAACTCACCGATTTACCCAAATATTTAAAAGTAAGAGATTTCTAGTTTCAAAGCTTAACAACTATTGCAGACTTGAAATTTTAAGTTGCTGTGCACAGCAAATAATTTATTTCAGAATGCTAAGGAACAGAAAACTGTCCTCGAATGAAAGGTCTCATTTGTCTATAGTTAACACCAAGAGGCGAGAAGAAAAAGGTATTTTCAAAAGCCATTTTTCTTTTGAAAATATTCTACTCTAAATATTTAATTAATAAATCTGTTCCATTGACTTAGATAGGCGTTGAAAGGTACTCCAACAATGAAAAGCTGCAATCTGATTTAAGAGAAATGATTTGTTCAGTGTTTAAGCTTCAGCCAAGAAACATTTTGGTTTCTAAGTAGCTGGACTATGTGTTAGTTTTATACCAGCGTATAACAACTTTTTAAAAGGGTATGAGGGGAGCCATTGTTTCATTTAATTGGGGGGCACCAATTTCATTTGGCTAAGTGACCAAATCAGCCTCTCTGACTGTCACAGGCATTTTGCAGAAGTGACTTCTTTAATAGAGGAACTCCCATGTTTCTCACTAAACTGGATGTCTGCCTTCTTCCACTCACAGAACGGCCCAAATGTGTAAATTATACCATATGGATACAGGCAAGGGGACCTGACCTGGCACTGCACTCCCTTCGATTTCACTGCTCAAGAAGCAGACCAAGGAATGAACTGTGGTTCTTGTTCTGGAGCCCCTAATCCCCGATGAGGGCAAAATACTCTCTCACCCTAAGCTTTCAGTAACACATATATGGGAATAGAGATGCAGAATGCCAGAGTCACTTTTCAATTGGAACATGTAGGTCTCCCACAGGCAGTTATGGAGCTAAACTTCCTCTATAAATCAGTCTAGCAACCTCGAATCACTAACGCCATCTCCTCTCCATTGGTGAGCTTTATCCCTTAACCTTCCAGCAAGTTCCTGCTGCTATGAAAGTTATTCAAAGAAATGCGCAGAAGACAGGCCTAGTATTCCTCCCCTCCCCCAATCCTGTGGTTTTATATTGGGACGATTTAGGTGTCCAAACGTGGGCTTTCCCCTTATCCACCCAATCTTTATATCAGATACTAATAAAATCTTAATCAAATCCACTTACTCAGGAACACTGCCGAACTGTTCTTGTTTTGTTTAATTCTGAAATGGTCAACATATTCAAAAATAGGAGCTAACAATTTTTATGCACAATATATTAACGTAGACATTTTTATTACAATCTTTCTTGCCACATATTGTCAAATAAAATAGACTAACACAATCACTTTAACAGTATCAGACAACAAATTAACATCAACCAATCCAGATACGTATAGGATACTCTTAACAAGGCAGTATTTTTAGCTAGAAACCTTGGTCCTCCAATTCTTTTGTATAGTATGTTGATTATAGATTTCTTGCGTTTTAAACAGAAATCAGCAAATGAACATCTACATTACCAATTTTAATGCAGATTTTAAAAATGTGTATGTATGCCAAGCATGAATAAACTTCCACAACACTTTTAAAAAAAAAAACTTTAAAGTGTCGTTATGAATGTATCTTCCAAGGAAGTCAGCAGAAGTTTTATGCATAAAAAGGTTGGGCTCCGGCCCAGAATAGACTAGATAATTAATTTTTAAGAGAGTTTTGGTCCATTCTGCATAAGGCTCCACAAATAAGTGAAACTATAATAATCAAAATGGCTGCACACAAAGAAGTTCACTACAGAAAATGGGTTCAAACACAATTTAATTAGCTCAAGTAACACCAGGCTTCCATTTTGTTGACAGATGAAAATCACTGAACAGAATGATTGAATCTACTGCTCTCTGCCAAGTTGCTTGTACCTCTGCAGTCATTAGAGACATTCATTTTAGTTTGACAGCTTTTCTTTGGATGAGGATCTGCAAGTGGATAAGACTTGACCCCTGTGATAGACTCATTTCCTTTAAATGGATAATGGGCAACTGTGCTAAAGGCCAGAGTGAATATTGAGCTGTTTCCTAGCTGCTCTGGAAGTACGTATAATTTCTGTATCAGTGGAACCTTCATGGATGTTACATCCAAGAGAAGAGAAGGGGGAATAAAAGAATGATTGGATATGATTGTGTTGAGTTTGTGCAGTGTGGCACATACAGTTTGTTCTAAAAACACTAGGAAAAAGTGCTGCATAACATTTCACTGGTAAAAATGCCTGCAAATTACATGAATTGCTTTTACATTTAAAAATACCTTTGTCCATATGTTGTGACTACAATGTACAATGTTACAAGGTAACTACAATGTGCACTTACAGTCAGTTTCTCAATGCTTCTTCAATTATTAGACATTGAGCCTGCTTCTGCAGCTGATGCCTGGCCTGATCTGATTAAAGTCCCGGAAAGAATATCATTGACTTCAATGGGAGTTCATTCAGATATCATATGAGCATCTCCCATTGACTTCAACAGAAGATGGTAGAATGCAGTGGCTGCAAATTGTGGCCAGTTCATAACTGAACTTCTCCAAGTTCAATTCTGCATTTTCATGTCTTTATTTTCCCTCTGCTTTCCTGTGGGTATTGTGTCAGTTCATCACAGATATTAAACTAGAAGGGCATTACTGGAGGGGACGGGGGAGGAGGATGGTCCACCTTCCTCTGAAGCATCAGGCACAGGCCACTCCTGAGGTCTGAATACCTGATTTAGACCACAGATCCAAGCTGATATGGCAAGTCACAGGTGCCTCTTATTAGCTTGCCTCTGTTCCGCTTCATAGGAAAATTCATTTTTTTTTTTTACAGATAAAAATTCTGTATTGAATTATTGTCATTTAACTTATTAACCCCTTTCATGGAATCTATTATTCCATTTTCCATATTAACCCCTCCCTTTTTCTAGAAGCACAAACCAATGTATTTGCTCCTAAACACCAAAAGAGACTCCTTTTGTACCATCTTATCACAAGCTTGCCATAACTATGCTCTCTTGATGGCAAGAAGCTTGGATCTGTATTGTTACTGCTGCTTTTCAAAAAAGAAGAGGATTATGAACCTCTCTCTTTGACCCCCTGACATGACGAACAGGAATTTCTCACTAAGCTATGGAAAAGCTGAAAATGCTGTAGGGTCTAGTCCTATAAGTTTAACACTGTGAGACTATTTAAAGAATCATTGTGTGAAGAGATGGAGCAACAGCCTGTTGATCATAGCTTCCCAAGTCTATGGGAATGACTGCAAATGTCAACATGAAATGTCATGAGTTTAAAAAAGTGAAATAAAAAAGGTTTATGCTTATAGTTATCCCTGGGGTGGGCTACATGGCCACTAAGTGATTAGCACTTGGTAGTGGTAAAAATGTATTTGTGTTGAAAAATAAGTAGAAAGCCCTTGGAGTTGTATTACTGAAATATCATTTTTATTTAAAAGCTACTATCTCTAATTTGAAAGTTGATTACATTTCCCATGCAGCTTCCACAGCAAAGATTGTATGTTAAAGAGGGCAGTTTTTATGTAATAAAGATCAGTTTTTAAACATATGGGAATTAGCCTTTATCTAGTAGGAAAACAGCTTTAAACTATTTAAAAATACAGTGCTGAGGACTTTGAATGCTGGACATCAGCCATAAGCTCATGCGCTGAAGGAGACTGCTATGCTTTATTCATATTACCAGAATTATTATTGCTAGGAAGTTATTTCATGGTGGAGGTTATTGTAAATTATGGCAATACAGTCAAGTTTACTAAGTAATTTCCAGGTTCTTTTGTGTGTTTCTTACGTCAGAAGAGCAAATTTTTAACTTTTAATTGCTGAGTGCATTGGAGATGATAAAGTATTAGAGCAAAAGCTGAGAGTTCTTCTCTTAAACTTACTGCAAAATGCATTAGCATCTTGCGTGTTATTTGCTTCAGAGATGCTGAAAGAGAGAGATTTAAGAAGTCTATTAAAATTGGAAAACTTCCACTCTATTAAAACGAAAAACATTAAATCTGTTTGGCCTAAAATTAGTGATACCTGTGTAAATTCTCTCCCTGGGTTCTGCTAGTAGAAACAAAATAGGGGCTCCAATGGCAGAAAGTCCACTTGGATGTTGGATGAACAAAGATTGCAGTGGCACAATCTACCTACAACCCAAGCACTGTTGAGGGACCTAGACCTAGCCAGTTGACACAGCTTAGTAACTGGGCAGGGCTGGCCAGGAAGAAGTTTCTGGGAAGGCACCCAGGAAACATACAGATCAAGTGCTTTTTCTGGGCAGAGGATGGAACTTTAACTGCCCTCCTTTTAGCATCTCCCTCGGTGCACAACTGCTCCCTGCTACTGCAAGAGGATGCAATTTGTATCTGTGTCCCCCAGGATGAACAAATCAAGCTCACAGACTGCGTTTTCAGGTTTGGGCACATACAACACACTAGGACTCATTCTCAGAGATGCAGAGAACTTGCAATGCCTGTTGAAGTCAAGAGGAGTTGTAGGTGGTCAACATCTCTCAGGAATATCCTCACTGCCTAATCAGCACCCAGAATATAGAAATTGTCAAGAAACCCATTCTGAGAGCACTTCAGGGAACAGGATTTTGGTACAAAAAAGTTAACCAATAAAAACTCCCCAGCTGCCTCCATGGAAGGAGGGAAAAAACTAGATCAGGAGGAACTTTATACTGAAGTGCTTTGGTACTATGGATGATAATAAGCAGTCGTATAGATCCTTAGATACATTCGAACATCCTGCAACACACATTTTAAAAAAATCGCTATTTGTTTTGGAGAGCAAGCATAAAATAATTCAGTAAAATTCACATCATGAAACTGTCTGAAAAACGGCATTATGAACAAACTAATCTCTCTACTTATGTCTGCAGGCAAGTGTAGGCAACTGTTCACTATTTAGTGCTTTACTGATGAACCTGTTGTACAGTGCTCATTTTTGTTAAGCAGGTGCACCCTCTGAGGTTTCTAAATTGAACCATCCATAAAGGGTAAAATGCCCTCAACAAATAATGAATGTTGTCAGTATCCCAATGACTTGCTATCCGTTAGAATACTAATAGGGTTACTTTTACAAAAGGTAGCCACATCGTCTTCCTTTCTTAAAGAAGCTTTGTCTTGAAGTCTTAATAAAAAAGGAATTAAATCTGGTCCCAGAGGTAGAATTACAAATTTCTACTTGGTGCTACTGACTGGCTAATTAGATTAGTAACATTGGTCTTTTCTGGAGTGGAACATGGGGACAAAGTGATGTGGATACTTGTGGTCACTGGAAATAAAGGGATTAGCGCCTATAGAAATTGGAATCACATATTAATTCATAGACAAGAAACAGGAAAAGTTATTAGCAACATGAAGTTATACTTCAAGATCTCTGCAGAGCATCTAATGCTAAATAGCTCCAAACTGCTCCCCGTACACAGCCTGAAGTTGTGTGCAATTTCAACCCTACTGAGTTTCATAGAAGTCGAGATAGTGAATACCACAATAAGCTGCCAAATGCCTTCAGCTAAGGGAGTAGGTAGCTAGTGAAACTGGCACTAGATGCTTTGCTACAATATATACGCCAGTCAGTCAGTCATTCCACTTGCAAATTCATACCCAAAGTCTTTGGCGAGGCAGGAAGCTGTGTATTCTCTTGCCTATGGTACGCAGACTGAGTGAATTTGACAACCATTTTGATACCTGCGAGTAAGTTTTACTACTCACTTTTTTTCCCCCTTAAACCAAGCAAGGCCAGCACATATGTTTGATCGTGGATATCTGCCTATGCAGGGCACTATTTCATGGAAGTCAGGTTTCTGTCACAGATCTAAGGCAAACATTACAATTTACAGGAAAGAAAAAGAGGACATCAATACATTGTGCGTTATTGGGAGACATACAGCCTTTATAACTCAGTAGCTTTTATTATTATCTCCGGGTTTTCTATGTCCTTTTTGCTTTGGACCATTCTCAATTCCAGCTGGGCTGGGCTAGGTTTGTTTCCTTTTCCAGCGTGTGCTAAAAGAAGATATTGAAGTGTCAATAATAAACAAACACAAACACACACACACACAAAAGAATGAATAACGTTTCTCTCCTGCCCCCATCATCACTTTTTTCTCTTCTCATCCACTGTGCTACCACTGCCCATTGCCTCCACCAGAGGGTATATAGCACATTGTTGTTTCCCCATCCCCCCATCTCAGGTACTTCTGCAGCTCCACCATTATTTAGAGACTGATCCTGAGAAGTTCTGAGGGCCCTCAACTCCTCTTTGGATCTTACTGGAACTCGAGGGAGCTCAGCAACTTGTATTTTAGGTGACAGGGACCAGGCTGTGTGGCAGTACAGTAGAACAAGATTACTTATGTGCTTCCAGCTGGTGTTTTTAATTCCCCTTCCCAAGAGAAGACAGTTTGAAGAATAATTTATTCAACTAGCATAAGACAGAAATTCACCACTCATTAATATTTGAGGAATCCATCCCAGTCCTAACATACACAGAAAAGGGTAACTGAGGCAGCTGGTGCATCCAAAAACGGAAAGGTGAGACTCCCTTGTCCATTACACTCAGCATTTTCCTCAAATTCTCCCACTCTTGCTCTAATAGTAATCCAGTCCCACCACAGGTGCAGCACTACTGTCTACTGGCCAGCGCATTTTTACCACTGTCATCTAGAATAGGGTTAGAGGACACAGCAGTAAAAACATCAGTGCTAGAATTCCCTAAATTCTGTTTTGTGGATGTAGTCTAATAATAGGCCACATTTAGTGCTGAAAACAACTTTCCAGAATGTTTATTCCAATGAGGATGTGAACAGAGTAAATTCAGGAACAGGGTGTAAAATGATTACCCTTTGCACACTTGATGGTCCTTTGCAGAACATGCTGCATAGCTGATACAGTCTTTTCACATGCCACCTGCAATTAAAAATACATATATGTTTAGGCTTACCAACATTCCAATCATAAGAACATAAGAACGGCCGTACTGGGTCAGACCAAAGGTCCATCCAGCCCAGTATCCTGTCTACCGACAGTGGCCAATGCCAGGTGCCCCAGAGGGAGTGAACCTAACAGGTAATGATCAAGTGATCTCTCTCCTGCCATCCATCTCCACCCTCTGACAAACAGAGGCTAGGGACACCATTC